>JASJOG010000104.1:0-20000 GCA_030142905.1 Heliopora coerulea | reverse complement strand
AAACAGACAGACAAACAGATAGAGAAACAGATAGACAGAGAGACAGAGAGACAAATAGTCAGAGAAACAGACTGACAAACAGACAGACAAACAGACAGACAGACAAACAGACTGACAAATATTCAAATATATATAGAGACAGACTGACAAACAGACATACAAACAGACAGACAGACAGACAGACAAACATATACACAGAGAAATAGACAAACAGAGAGATTAACAAACAGACAGACAAACAGACAGACAAACAGACAAACAGACAGACAGACAAACAGACAGACAGACAAACAGACAGACAGACAGACAGACAGACAAAACAGACAAACAGAAACACAAACAGACAGACAGACAAACAGACGGACCAACAGACAGACAAACAGACGGACCAAGAGACAGACAAACAGACGGACCAACAGACAGACAAACAGACAGACAAACAGACTGACAAACAGACAGACAAACAGACAAACAGACAGTCAAACAGACAGACAAACAGACAGACAAACAGACAGAAAAACAGAAAGACAAACAAACAGACAAACAGACAGACAAACAGAAAGACAGACAGACAGACAAACAGACAAACTGAAAAAAGGACAAACAGACAAACAGACAAATAGACAAAAAGACAGACAGACAGAAAGATAACAGACAGACAGGCAGACAAAAAGACTGACAGATAGAAAGACAGAAAGACAGAAAGACAAAAAGACAGACAGGCAGACAGACAGGCAGACAAAAAGACTGACAGATAGAAAGACAGAAAGACAGAAAGACAAAAAGACAGACAGGCAGACAAACAGACTGACAGATAGAACAGACAGATAGAAAGACAGACAAACAGACTGACTGACAAACAGACTGACTGACAGACAGAAAGAAAGACAAACAGAAAAACAGAAAAACAGACAGACAGACAAAAAAGACACAAACAGACTGACAAACATACTGACAGACAAAAAGACAAACAGAAGACAAACTGACAGACAAACAGACAAACAAACAGACAAACAGACAGACACACAGACACACAGACAGACAGATAAACAGACAGAAAAACAGACAGACTGACAGACTGACAAACAGTCAGACAAAAAAGACAAACAGACAGACAGACAGACAGACAAACTGACAGACAGACAAACAGACAGATAGAAACAGAGAGACAAACTTACAGAAAAACAGACAAGCAGACAAACAGACAGACAGACAAACAGAAAGACTGACAGTCAGACAGACAAAAGGACAGACAGACAGACAGACAGACAGACAAACAGAAAGACTAACAGTCAGACAGACAAAAGGACAGACAGACAGACAAACAGACAGAAAAATAGACAGATAGATAGAAAGAAAAAATAGACAAAAAGACAGACAAACAGACAAAAAGACAAACAGACAAACAGACAGACAAACAGACATACAGATAATCAGACAGACAGAAAAAGACAAACAGACAGAGAAACAGAAGACAAACAGACTGACAAACAGATAGAAAAATAGAAAGAGAGAAAGACAGACAGAGAGATAGAAAAAATAGACAGACAGACAGACTGATAGACAGACAGAAAAAAATAGAGACAGACAAACAGACAAACAGAGACAGACAAACAGAGACAAACAGAGACAAACAGAGACAAACAGACAGACAGACAAACAGTCAGACAAACTGACAGACAGACAGACATACAGATCGACAAACAGACAAACAGAGACAAACAGAGACAAACAGAGACAAACAGACAGACAAACAGTCAGCAAACTGACAGACAGACAGACATACAGATCGACAGACAGACAAAGAAACAGAAAGACAAATATACAGACAAACAGTCAGACAAAAAGACAAAGAGACAAACAAACAAACAGACAGACAAACAGACAGACACACAGACAGATAAAAAGACTGACAAATAAACAGACAAAAAAACAAACAGATAAACAGACAGACAGACAAACAGACAGATAGATAAACAGACAGACAGACAGACAGACAGACAATTAGACAGACAGACAGACAAACAGTCAGACAAACAGATAGACAACCAGACAGATAAACAGACAGAATGATAGACAAAGTGATAGACTAACAGACAGATAGAAACCGACAGACAGACAGACAAACAGGTAGACAGACAAACAGGTAGACAGACAAACAGACAGACAGACAGACAGACATACAAACAGCAGACAGACAAACAGAAAAACAAAGAGACAGACAAAAAGACAAGCACACAGACAAACAGAAAGATAAATAAACAGATAAACAGACAGACTGACAAACAGACAGACTAAACAGACAGACTAAACAGACAGACTAAACAGACAGACTAAACAGACAGACTAAACAGATAGACTAAACAGACACTCTAAACAGACAGATGAAACAGACAGGCTAAATAGACAGACTAAACAGACAGATGAAACAGACAGACTAAACAGACAGACGAAACAGAAAGACTAAACAGTCAGACTAAACAGACAGATGAAACAGACAGACTAAACAAACATGCAAAACAGACAGACAGACAAAAGTAAAAAAGAAAGACAAACAGACAGACAAACAGACAGACAGAGAAAAAGGCAGACAAACAGAGAAACAAACAGACAGACAAAAAGACAGACAGACAGACAGACAGACAAACAAACATACAGACAAGAAAACACAGACAAACAGACAGAAAAACAAACATCAAACAAACAGACAGAAAGGCAGACAAATAGGGAGACAAGCAAAATAAAGACAAATAGACAAAGAGAGCTAAACAGATAGAGACAGACAGACAAATAGACAGATAGATATACACAGAGACAAAGAGATGGTCTGAAATGCATTAAAACCAATTTTGGGAGTTCAGCTTCAGTTTAAACTTAAGCCACAGTTTAAGTTTTAAAATTGTCTGAAAAATACAAAACCGATATTTAAAGTTAAGCCATGGTATAAAATTAAACCAGGGTTTAAGTCTTGAAATTGTCTTATATGTATAAAAAACCAATTTTGGGAGTTAGGCTGCAGTTTAAAGTTAAGCTGAGTTTTAAGTCTTAAAATGGTCTGAAATGCTTAAAAAACGAATTTTGGGAGTCAAGCTGTAGTTTAAATCTAAGCCTAGGTTAAAGTCTTAAAATAGTATGAAACACTTGTAAAACTGATTTTCTGAGTAAAGCAATAGTTTAAAGTTAAGCTAGGGTTAAAGTCTTAAAATGGTCTGAAATATATAAAAAACCGGTTTTTGGAGTTAAGCCGCGGTTTAAAGTTAAGCCGAGGTTTAAGCCTTAAAATTGTCTGAAATGCATAAAAAACCGATTTTGGGATTTAAGCCGCGGTTTAAATTTAAGCCGCGGTTTAAATTTAAGCCGAGGTTTAAGTCTTAAATTGATCTGAAATGCATAAAAAACCGATTTTTGGAGTTAAGCCGCGGTTTAAAGTTAAGCCGAGGTTTAAGTCTTAAAATTGTCTGAAATGCAAAAAAACAAATTTTTTGAGTTAAGCTGCGGTTTAAATTTAAGCCGGGGTTTAAGTCTTAAAATTGTCTGAAATGCATAAAAAACGTATTTTTGGAGTTAAGCTGCGGTTTAAAGTTAAGCCGAGGTTTAAGTCTTAAAATTGTCTGAAATGTATAAAAAACCGATTTTAGGAGTTAAGGCGCTGTTTAAAGTTAAGCCGAGGTTTAAGTCTTAAAATTGTCTGAAATGTATAAAAAACCGATTTTGTGAGTTAAGCCGCGGTTTAAAGTTAAGCCGAGGTTTAAGTCTTAAAATGGTCTGAAATGCATAAAAAACCTGTTTTTGGAGTTAAGCCGCGGTTTAAAGTTAAGCCAAGGTTTAAGTCTTAAAATTGTTTGAAATGCATAAAAAACCGTTTTTGGGAGTTAAACCGCGGTTCAAAGTTAAGCCGAGGTTTAAATCTTAAATTTGTCTGAAATGCATAAAAACCCTGTTTTTGGAGTTAAGCGGCGGTTTAAAGTTAAGCCGAGGTTTAAGTCTTAAAATGGTCTGAAATACATAAAAAACCAGTTTTTGGAGTTAAGCCGTGGTTTAAAGTTAAGCCGAGGTTTAAGTCTTAAAATTGTTTGATTTGTATAAAAAACCGGTTTTTGGAGTTAAGCTGCGGTTTAAAGTTAAGCCGAGGTGTAAGTCTTAAAATTGTCTGAAATGAATAAAAAACCGATTTTTGGAGTTAAGCCGCGGTTTAAAGTTAAGCAGAGGTTTAAATCTTAAAATGGTCTGAAATGCAAAAAAAACAAATTTTTTGAGTTATGCCGCGGTTTAAATTTAAGCCAGGGTTTAAGTCTTAAAATTGTCTGAAATGCATAAAAAACGTATTTTTGGAGTTAAGCTGCGGTTTAAAGTTAAGCCGAGGTTTAAGTCTTAAAATTGTCTGAAATGCATAAAAAACCGATTTTGGGATTTAAGCCGCGGTTTAAATTTAAGCCGAGGTTTAAGTCTTAAAATGGTCTGAAATGGATAAAAAACCGATTTTGGGAGTTAAACCGCGGGTTAAAGTTAAGCCGAGGTTTAAGTCTTAAAATGGTCTGAAATACATAAAAAACCGTTTTTGGGAGTTAAACCGCGGTTCAAAGTTAAGCCGAGGTTTAAATCTTAAATTTGTCTGAAATGCATAAAAAACCTGTTTTTGGAGTTAAGCCGCGGTTTAAAGTTAAGCCGAGGTTTAAGTCTTAAAATTGTCTGAAATACATAAAAAACCAGTTTTTGGAGTTAAGCCGTGGTTTAAAGTTAAGCCGAGGTTTAAGTCTTAAAATTGTCTGAAATGTATAAAAAACCGGTTTTTGGAGTTAAGCCGCGGTTTAAAGTTTAGCCGAGGTTTAAGCCTTAAAATTGTTTGAAATGTATAAAAAACTGGTTTTTGGATTTAAGCCGCGGTTTGAAGTTAAGCCGAGGTTTAAGTCTTAAAATTCTCTGAAATGTATAAAAAACCGGTTTTTGAAGTTAAGCCGCGGTTTAAAGTTAAGCCGAGGTTTAAGTCTTAAAATTATCTGAAATGTATAAAAAACCGGTTTTGGAGTTAAGCCGCGGTTTAAAGTTAAGCCGAGGTTTAAGTCTTAGAATAGTCTGAAATGCATAAAAAACCAGTTTTTGGAGTTAAGCCGCGGTTTAAAGTTAAGCCGAGGTTTAAGTCTTAAAATGGTCTGAAATACATAAAAAACCTGTTTTTGGAGTTAAGCCGCGGTTTAAAGTTAAGCCAAGGTTTAAGTCTTAAAATTGTTTGAAATGCATAAAAAACCGTTTTTGGGAGTTAAACCGCGGTTCAAAGTTAAGCCGAGGTTTAAGTCTTAAAATGGTCTGAAATGCATAAAAAACCTATTTTGGGATTTAGGCCGTGTTTAAAGTTAAAATGGGGTTTAAGTCTTATAATAGTATGAAATACATAAAAAACCGATTTTGGAAGTTAAGCCGCGGTTTAAAGTTAAGCCGAGGTTTAAGTCTTAAAATTGTCTGAAATGTATAAAAAACTGGTTTCTGGAGTATAGTGGCGGTTTAAAGTTAAGCCGAGGTTTAAGTCTTAGAATGGTCTGAAATGCATAAAAAACCTATTTTGGAAGTCAAGCCCCGGTTTAAAGTTAGGGTTAGGGTTAGGGTTAGGGTTAGGGTTAGGGTTAGGGTTAGGGTTAGGGTTAGGGTTAGGGTTAGGGTTAGGGTTAGGGTTAGGGTTAGGGTTAGGGTTAGGGTTAGGGTTAGGGTTAGGGTTAGGGTTAGGGTTAGGGTTAGGGTTAGGGTTAGGGTTAGGGTTAGGGTTAGGGTTAGGGTTAGGGTTAGGGTTAGGGTTAGGGTTAGGGTTAGGGTTAGGGTTAGGGTTAGGGTTAGGGTTAGGGTTAGGGTTAGGGTTAGGGTTAGGGTTAGGGTTAGGGTTAGGGTTAGGGTTAGGGTTAGGGTTAGGGTTAGGGTTAGGGTTAGGGTTAGGGTTAGGGTTAGGGTTAGGGTTAGGGTTAGGGTTAGGGTTAGGGTTAGGGTTAGGGTTAGGGTTAGGGTTAGGGTTAGGGTTAGGGTTAGGGTTAGGGTTAGGGTTAGGGTTAGGGTTAGGGTTAGGGTTAGGGTTAGGGTTAGGGTTAGGGTTAGGGTTAGGGTTAGGGTTAGGGTTAGGGTTAGGGTTAGGGTTAGGGTTAGGGTTAGGGTTAGGGTTAGGGTTAGGGTTAGGGTTAGGGTTAGGGTTAGGGTTAGGGTTAGGGTTAGGGTTAGGGTTAGGGTTAGGGTTAGGGTTAGGGTTAGGGTTAGGGTTAGGGTTAGGGTTAGGGTTAGGGTTAGGGTTAGGGTTAGGGTTAGGGTTAGGGTTAGGGTTAGGGTTAGGGTTAGGGTTAGGGTTAGGGTTAGGGTTAGGGTTAGGGTTAGGGTTAGGGTTAGGGTTAGGGTTAGGGTTAGGGTTAGGGTTAGGGTTAGGGTTAGGGTTAGGGTTAGGGTTAGGGTTAGGGTTAGGGTTAGGGTTAGGGTTAGGGTTAGGGTTAGGGTTAGGGTTAGGGTTAGGGTTAGGGTTAGGGTTAGGGTTAGGGTTA
Source organism: Heliopora coerulea (assembly GCA_030142905.1). Taxonomy (NCBI): domain Eukaryota; kingdom Metazoa; phylum Cnidaria; class Anthozoa; order Scleralcyonacea; family Helioporidae; genus Heliopora; species Heliopora coerulea. Next base: position 13,491 of record JASJOG010000104.1, on the reverse strand, counting down.
GGGTTAGGGTTAGGGTTAGGGTTAGGGTTAGGGTTAGGGTTAGGGTTAGGGTTAGGGTTAGGGTTAGGGTTAGGGTTAGGGTTAGGGTTAGGGTTAGGGTTAGGGTTAGGGTTAGGGTTAGGGTTAGGGTTAGGGTTAGGGTTAGGGTTAGGGTTAGGGTTAGGGTTAGGGTTAGGGTTAGGGTTAGGGTTAGGGTTAGGGTTAGGGTTAGGGTTAGGGTTAGGGTTAGGGTTAGGGTTAGGGTTAGGGTTAGGGTTAGGGTTAGGGTTAGGGTTAGGGTTAGGGTTAGGGTTAGGGTTAGGGTTAGGGTTAGGGTTAGGGTTAGGGTTAGGGTTAGGGTTAGGGTTAGGGTTAGGGTTAGGGTTAGGGTTAGGGTTAGGGTTAGGGTTAGGGTTAGGGTTAGGGTTAGGGTTAGGGTTAGGGTTAGGGTTAGGGTTAGGGTTAGGGTTAGGGTTAGGGTTAGGGTTAGGGTTAGGGTTAGGGTTAGGGTTAGGGTTAGGGTTAGGGTTAGGGTTAGGGTTAGGGTTAGGGTTAGGGTTAGGGTTAGGGTTAGGGTTAGGGTTAGGGTTAGGGTTAGGGTTAGGGTTAGGGTTAGGGTTAGGGTTAGGGTTAGGGTTAGGGTTAGGGTTAGGGTTAGGGTTAGGGTTAGGGTTAGGGTTAGGGTTAGGGTTAGGGTTAGGGTTAGGGTTAGGGTTAGGGTTAGGGTTAGGGTTAGGGTTAGGGTTAGGGTTAGGGTTAGGGTTAGGGTTAGGGTTAGGGTTAGGGTTAGGGTTAGGGTTAGGGTTAGGGTTAGGGTTAGGGTTAGGGTTAGGGTTAGGGTTAGGGTTAGGGTTAGGGTTAGGGTTAGGGTTAGGGTTAGGGTTAGGGTTAGGGTTAGGGTTAGGGTTAGGGTTAGGGTTAGGGTTAGGGTTAGGGTTAGGGTTAGGGTTAGGGTTAGGGTTAGGGTTAGGGTTAGGGTTAGGGTTAGGGTTAGGGTTAGGGTTAGGGTTAGGGTTAGGGTTAGGGTTAGGGTTAGGGTTAGGGTTAGGGTTAGGGTTAGGGTTAGGGTTAGGGTTAGGGTTAGGGTTAGGGTTAGGGTTAGGGTTAGGGTTAGGGTTAGGGTTAGGGTTAGGGTTAGGGTTAGGGTTAGGGTTAGGGTTAGGGTTAGGGTTAGGGTTAGGGTTAGGGTTAGGGTTAGGGTTAGGGTTAGGGTTAGGGTTAGGGTTAGGGTTAGGGTTAGGGTTAGGGTTAGGGTTAGGGTTAGGGTTAGGGTTAGGGTTAGGGTTAGGGTTAGGGTTAGGGTTAGGGTTAGGGTTAGGGTTAGGGTTAGGGTTAGGGTTAGGGTTAGGGTTAGGGTTAGGGTTAGGGTTAGGGTTAGGGTTAGGGTTAGGGTTAGGGTTAGGGTTAGGGTTAGGGTTAGGGTTAGGGTTAGGGTTAGGGTTAGGGTTAGGGTTAGGGTTAGGGTTAGGGTTAGGGTTAGGGTTAGGGTTAGGGTTAGGGTTAGGGTTAGGGTTAGGGTTAGGGTTAGGGTTAGGGTTAGGGTTAGGGTTAGGGTTAGGGTTAGGGTTAGGGTTAGGGTTAGGGTTAGGGTTAGGGTTAGGGTTAGGGTTAGGGTTAGGGTTAGGGTTAGGGTTAGGGTTAGGGTTAGGGTTAGGGTTAGGGTTAGGGTTAGGGTTAGGGTTAGGGTTAGGGTTAGGGTTAGGGTTAGGGTTAGGGTTAGGGTTAGGGTTAGGGTTAGGGTTAGGGTTAGGGTTAGGGTTAGGGTTAGGGTTAGGGTTAGGGTTAGGGTTAGGGTTAGGGTTAGGGTTAGGGTTAGGGTTAGGGTTAGGGTTAGGGTTAGGGTTAGGGTTAGGGTTAGGGTTAGGGTTAGGGTTAGGGTTAGGGTTAGGGTTAGGGTTAGGGTTAGGGTTAGGGTTAGGGTTAGGGTTAGGGTTAGGGTTAGGGTTAGGGTTAGGGTTAGGGTTAGGGTTAGGGTTAGGGTTAGGGTTAGGGTTAGGGTTAGGGTTAGGGTTAGGGTTAGGGTTAGGGTTAGGGTTAGGGTTAGGGTTAGGGTTAGGGTTAGGGTTAGGGTTAGGGTTAGGGTTAGGGTTAGGGTTAGGGTTAGGGTTAGGGTTAGGGTTAGGGTTAGGGTTAGGGTTAGGGTTAGGGTTAGGGTTAGGGTTAGGGTTAGGGTTAGGGTTAGGGTTAGGGTTAGGGTTAGGGTTAGGGTTAGGGTTAGGGTTAGGGTTAGGGTTAGGGTTAGGGTTAGGGTTAGGGTTAGGGTTAGGGTTAGGGTTAGGGTTAGGGTTAGGGTTAGGGTTAGGGTTAGGGTTAGGGTTAGGGTTAGGGTTAGGGTTAGGGTTAGGGTTAGGGTTAGGGTTAGGGTTAGGGTTAGGGTTAGGGTTAGGGTTAGGGTTAGGGTTAGGGTTAGGGTTAGGGTTAGGGTTAGGGTTAGGGTTAGGGTTAGGGTTAGGGTTAGGGTTAGGGTTAGGGTTAGGGTTAGGGTTAGGGTTAGGGTTAGGGTTAGGGTTAGGGTTAGGGTTAGGGTTAGGGTTAGGGTTAGGGTTAGGGTTAGGGTTAGGGTTAGGGTTAGGGTTAGGGTTAGGGTTAGGGTTAGGGTTAGGGTTAGGGTTAGGGTTAGGGTTAGGGTTAGGGTTAGGGTTAGGGTTAGGGTTAGGGTTAGGGTTAGGGTTAGGGTTAGGGTTAGGGTTAGGGTTAGGGTTAGGGTTAGGGTTAGGGTTAGGGTTAGGGTTAGGGTTAGGGTTAGGGTTAGGGTTAGGGTTAGGGTTAGGGTTAGGGTTAGGGTTAGGGTTAGGGTTAGGGTTAGGGTTAGGGTTAGGGTTAGGGTTAGGGTTAGGGTTAGGGTTAGGGTTAGGGTTAGGGTTAGGGTTAGGGTTAGGGTTAGGGTTAGGGTTAGGGTTAGGGTTAGGGTTAGGGTTAGGGTTAGGGTTAGGGTTAGGGTTAGGGTTAGGGTTAGGGTTAGGGTTAGGGTTAGGGTTAGGGTTAGGGTTAGGGTTAGGGTTAGGGTTAGGGTTAGGGTTAGGGTTAGGGTTAGGGTTAGGGTTAGGGTTAGGGTTAGGGTTAGGGTTAGGGTTAGGGTTAGGGTTAGGGTTAGGGTTAGGGTTAGGGTTAGGGTTAGGGTTAGGGTTAGGGTTAGGGTTAGGGTTAGGGTTAGGGTTAGGGTTAGGGTTAGGGTTAGGGTTAGGGTTAGGGTTAGGGTTAGGGTTAGGGTTAGGGTTAGGGTTAGGGTTAGGGTTAGGGTTAGGGTTAGGGTTAGGGTTAGGGTTAGGGTTAGGGTTAGGGTTAGGGTTAGGGTTAGGGTTAGGGTTAGGGTTAGGGTTAGGGTTAGGGTTAGGGTTAGGGTTAGGGTTAGGGTTAGGGTTAGGGTTAGGGTTAGGGTTAGGGTTAGGGTTAGGGTTAGGGTTAGGGTTAGGGTTAGGGTTAGGGTTAGGGTTAGGGTTAGGGTTAGGGTTAGGGTTAGGGTTAGGGTTAGGGTTAGGGTTAGGGTTAGGGTTAGGGTTAGGGTTAGGGTTAGGGTTAGGGTTAGGGTTAGGGTTAGGGTTAGGGTTAGGGTTAGGGTTAGGGTTAGGGTTAGGGTTAGGGTTAGGGTTAGGGTTAGGGTTAGGGTTAGGGTTAGGGTTAGGGTTAGGGTTAGGGTTAGGGTTAGGGTTAGGGTTAGGGTTAGGGTTAGGGTTAGGGTTAGGGTTAGGGTTAGGGTTAGGGTTAGGGTTAGGGTTAGGGTTAGGGTTAGGGTTAGGGTTAGGGTTAGGGTTAGGGTTAGGGTTAGGGTTAGGGTTAGGGTTAGGGTTAGGGTTAGGGTTAGGGTTAGGGTTAGGGTTAGGGTTAGGGTTAGGGTTAGGGTTAGGGTTAGGGTTAGGGTTAGGGTTAGGGTTAGGGTTAGGGTTAGGGTTAGGGTTAGGGTTAGGGTTAGGGTTAGGGTTAGGGTTAGGGTTAGGGTTAGGGTTAGGGTTAGGGTTAGGGTTAGGGTTAGGGTTAGGGTTAGGGTTAGGGTTAGGGTTAGGGTTAGGGTTAGGGTTAGGGTTAGGGTTAGGGTTAGGGTTAGGGTTAGGGTTAGGGTTAGGGTTAGGGTTAGGGTTAGGGTTAGGGTTAGGGTTAGGGTTAGGGTTAGGGTTAGGGTTAGGGTTAGGGTTAGGGTTAGGGTTAGGGTTAGGGTTAGGGTTAGGGTTAGGGTTAGGGTTAGGGTTAGGGTTAGGGTTAGGGTTAGGGTTAGGGTTAGGGTTAGGGTTAGGGTTAGGGTTAGGGTTAGGGTTAGGGTTAGGGTTAGGGTTAGGGTTAGGGTTAGGGTTAGGGTTAGGGTTAGGGTTAGGGTTAGGGTTAGGGTTAGGGTTAGGGTTAGGGTTAGGGTTAGGGTTAGGGTTAGGGTTAGGGTTAGGGTTAGGGTTAGGGTTAGGGTTAGGGTTAGGGTTAGGGTTAGGGTTAGGGTTAGGGTTAGGGTTAGGGTTAGGGTTAGGGTTAGGGTTAGGGTTAGGGTTAGGGTTAGGGTTAGGGTTAGGGTTAGGGTTAGGGTTAGGGTTAGGGTTAGGGTTAGGGTTAGGGTTAGGGTTAGGGTTAGGGTTAGGGTTAGGGTTAGGGTTAGGGTTAGGGTTAGGGTTAGGGTTAGGGTTAGGGTTAGGGTTAGGGTTAGGGTTAGGGTTAGGGTTAGGGTTAGGGTTAGGGTTAGGGTTAGGGTTAGGGTTAGGGTTAGGGTTAGGGTTAGGGTTAGGGTTAGGGTTAGGGTTAGGGTTAGGGTTAGGGTTAGGGTTAGGGTTAGGGTTAGGGTTAGGGTTAGGGTTAGGGTTAGGGTTAGGGTTAGGGTTAGGGTTAGGGTTAGGGTTAGGGTTAGGGTTAGGGTTAGGGTTAGGGTTAGGGTTAGGGTTAGGGTTAGGGTTAGGGTTAGGGTTAGGGTTAGGGTTAGGGTTAGGGTTAGGGTTAGGGTTAGGGTTAGGGTTAGGGTTAGGGTTAGGGTTAGGGTTAGGGTTAGGGTTAGGGTTAGGGTTAGGGTTAGGGTTAGGGTTAGGGTTAGGGTTAGGGTTAGGGTTAGGGTTAGGGTTAGGGTTAGGGTTAGGGTTAGGGTTAGGGTTAGGGTTAGGGTTAGGGTTAGGGTTAGGGTTAGGGTTAGGGTTAGGGTTAGGGTTAGGGTTAGGGTTAGGGTTAGGGTTAGGGTTAGGGTTAGGGTTAGGGTTAGGGTTAGGGTTAGGGTTAGGGTTAGGGTTAGGGTTAGGGTTAGGGTTAGGGTTAGGGTTAGGGTTAGGGTTAGGGTTAGGGTTAGGGTTAGGGTTAGGGTTAGGGTTAGGGTTAGGGTTAGGGTTAGGGTTAGGGTTAGGGTTAGGGTTAGGGTTAGGGTTAGGGTTAGGGTTAGGGTTAGGGTTAGGGTTAGGGTTAGGGTTAGGGTTAGGGTTAGGGTTAGGGTTAGGGTTAGGGTTAGGGTTAGGGTTAGGGTTAGGGTTAGGGTTAGGGTTAGGGTTAGGGTTAGGGTTAGGGTTAGGGTTAGGGTTAGGGTTAGGGTTAGGGTTAGGGTTAGGGTTAGGGTTAGGGTTAGGGTTAGGGTTAGGGTTAGGGTTAGGGTTAGGGTTAGGGTTAGGGTTAGGGTTAGGGTTAGGGTTAGGGTTAGGGTTAGGGTTAGGGTTAGGGTTAGGGTTAGGGTTAGGGTTAGGGTTAGGGTTAGGGTTAGGGTTAGGGTTAGGGTTAGGGTTAGGGTTAGGGTTAGGGTTAGGGTTAGGGTTAGGGTTAGGGTTAGGGTTAGGGTTAGGGTTAGGGTTAGGGTTAGGGTTAGGGTTAGGGTTAGGGTTAGGGTTAGGGTTAGGGTTAGGGTTAGGGTTAGGGTTAGGGTTAGGGTTAGGGTTAGGGTTAGGGTTAGGGTTAGGGTTAGGGTTAGGGTTAGGGTTAGGGTTAGGGTTAGGGTTAGGGTTAGGGTTAGGGTTAGGGTTAGGGTTAGGGTTAGGGTTAGGGTTAGGGTTAGGGTTAGGGTTAGGGTTAGGGTTAGGGTTAGGGTTAGGGTTAGGGTTAGGGTTAGGGTTAGGGTTAGGGTTAGGGTTAGGGTTAGGGTTAGGGTTAGGGTTAGGGTTAGGGTTAGGGTTAGGGTTAGGGTTAGGGTTAGGGTTAGGGTTAGGGTTAGGGTTAGGGTTAGGGTTAGGGTTAGGGTTAGGGTTAGGGTTAGGGTTAGGGTTAGGGTTAGGGTTAGGGTTAGGGTTAGGGTTAGGGTTAGGGTTAGGGTTAGGGTTAGGGTTAGGGTTAGGGTTAGGGTTAGGGTTAGGGTTAGGGTTAGGGTTAGGGTTAGGGTTAGGGTTAGGGTTAGGGTTAGGGTTAGGGTTAGGGTTAGGGTTAGGGTTAGGGTTAGGGTTAGGGTTAGGGTTAGGGTTAGGGTTAGGGTTAGGGTTAGGGTTAGGGTTAGGGTTAGGGTTAGGGTTAGGGTTAGGGTTAGGGTTAGGGTTAGGGTTAGGGTTAGGGTTAGGGTTAGGGTTAGGGTTAGGGTTAGGGTTAGGGTTAGGGTTAGGGTTAGGGTTAGGGTTAGGGTTAGGGTTAGGGTTAGGGTTAGGGTTAGGGTTAGGGTTAGGGTTAGGGTTAGGGTTAGGGTTAGGGTTAGGGTTAGGGTTAGGGTTAGGGTTAGGGTTAGGGTTAGGGTTAGGGTTAGGGTTAGGGTTAGGGTTAGGGTTAGGGTTAGGGTTAGGGTTAGGGTTAGGGTTAGGGTTAGGGTTAGGGTTAGGGTTAGGGTTAGGGTTAGGGTTAGGGTTAGGGTTAGGGTTAGGGTTAGGGTTAGGGTTAGGGTTAGGGTTAGGGTTAGGGTTAGGGTTAGGGTTAGGGTTAGGGTTAGGGTTAGGGTTAGGGTTAGGGTTAGGGTTAGGGTTAGGGTTAGGGTTAGGGTTAGGGTTAGGGTTAGGGTTAGGGTTAGGGTTAGGGTTAGGGTTAGGGTTAGGGTTAGGGTTAGGGTTAGGGTTAGGGTTAGGGTTAGGGTTAGGGTTAGGGTTAGGGTTAGGGTTAGGGTTAGGGTTAGGGTTAGGGTTAGGGTTAGGGTTAGGGTTAGGGTTAGGGTTAGGGTTAGGGTTAGGGTTAGGGTTAGGGTTAGGGTTAGGGTTAGGGTTAGGGTTAGGGTTAGGGTTAGGGTTAGGGTTAGGGTTAGGGTTAGGGTTAGGGTTAGGGTTAGGGTTAGGGTTAGGGTTAGGGTTAGGGTTAGGGTTAGGGTTAGGGTTAGGGTTAGGGTTAGGGTTAGGGTTAGGGTTAGGGTTAGGGTTAGGGTTAGGGTTAGGGTTAGGGTTAGGGTTAGGGTTAGGGTTAGGGTTAGGGTTAGGGTTAGGGTTAGGGTTAGGGTTAGGGTTAGGGTTAGGGTTAGGGTTAGGGTTAGGGTTAGGGTTAGGGTTAGGGTTAGGGTTAGGGTTAGGGTTAGGGTTAGGGTTAGGGTTAGGGTTAGGGTTAGGGTTAGGGTTAGGGTTAGGGTTAGGGTTAGGGTTAGGGTTAGGGTTAGGGTTAGGGTTAGGGTTAGGGTTAGGGTTAGGGTTAGGGTTAGGGTTAGGGTTAGGGTTAGGGTTAGGGTTAGGGTTAGGGTTAGGGTTAGGGTTAGGGTTAGGGTTAGGGTTAGGGTTAGGGTTAGGGTTAGGGTTAGGGTTAGGGTTAGGGTTAGGGTTAGGGTTAGGGTTAGGGTTAGGGTTAGGGTTAGGGTTAGGGTTAGGGTTAGGGTTAGGGTTAGGGTTAGGGTTAGGGTTAGGGTTAGGGTTAGGGTTAGGGTTAGGGTTAGGGTTAGGGTTAGGGTTAGGGTTAGGGTTAGGGTTAGGGTTAGGGTTAGGGTTAGGGTTAGGGTTAGGGTTAGGGTTAGGGTTAGGGTTAGGGTTAGGGTTAGGGTTAGGGTTAGGGTTAGGGTTAGGGTTAGGGTTAGGGTTAGGGTTAGGGTTAGGGTTAGGGTTAGGGTTAGGGTTAGGGTTAGGGTTAGGGTTAGGGTTAGGGTTAGGGTTAGGGTTAGGGTTAGGGTTAGGGTTAGGGTTAGGGTTAGGGTTAGGGTTAGGGTTAGGGTTAGGGTTAGGGTTAGGGTTAGGGTTAGGGTTAGGGTTAGGGTTAGGGTTAGGGTTAGGGTTAGGGTTAGGGTTAGGGTTAGGGTTAGGGTTAGGGTTAGGGTTAGGGTTAGGGTTAGGGTTAGGGTTAGGGTTAGGGTTAGGGTTAGGGTTAGGGTTAGGGTTAGGGTTAGGGTTAGGGTTAGGGTTAGGGTTAGGGTTAGGGTTAGGGTTAGGGTTAGGGTTAGGGTTAGGGTTAGGGTTAGGGTTAGGGTTAGGGTTAGGGTTAGGGTTAGGGTTAGGGTTAGGGTTAGGGTTAGGGTTAGGGTTAGGGTTAGGGTTAGGGTTAGGGTTAGGGTTAGGGTTAGGGTTAGGGTTAGGGTTAGGGTTAGGGTTAGGGTTAGGGTTAGGGTTAGGGTTAGGGTTAGGGTTAGGGTTAGGGTTAGGGTTAGGGTTAGGGTTAGGGTTAGGGTTAGGGTTAGGGTTAGGGTTAGGGTTAGGGTTAGGGTTAGGGTTAGGGTTAGGGTTAGGGTTAGGGTTAGGGTTAGGGTTAGGGTTAGGGTTAGGGTTAGGGTTAGGGTTAGGGTTAGGGTTAGGGTTAGGGTTAGGGTTAGGGTTAGGGTTAGGGTTAGGGTTAGGGTTAGGGTTAGGGTTAGGGTTAGGGTTAGGGTTAGGGTTAGGGTTAGGGTTAGGGTTAGGGTTAGGGTTAGGGTTAGGGTTAGGGTTAGGGTTAGGGTTAGGGTTAGGGTTAGGGTTAGGGTTAGGGTTAGGGTTAGGGTTAGGGTTAGGGTTAGGGTTAGGGTTAGGGTTAGGGTTAGGGTTAGGGTTAGGGTTAGGGTTAGGGTTAGGGTTAGGGTTAGGGTTAGGGTTAGGGTTAGGGTTAGGGTTAGGGTTAGGGTTAGGGTTAGGGTTAGGGTTAGGGTTAGGGTTAGGGTTAGGGTTAGGGTTAGGGTTAGGGTTAGGGTTAGGGTTAGGGTTAGGGTTAGGGTTAGGGTTAGGGTTAGGGTTAGGGTTAGGGTTAGGGTTAGGGTTAGGGTTAGGGTTAGGGTTAGGGTTAGGGTTAGGGTTAGGGTTAGGGTTAGGGTTAGGGTTAGGGTTAGGGTTAGGGTTAGGGTTAGGGTTAGGGTTAGGGTTAGGGTTAGGGTTAGGGTTAGGGTTAGGGTTAGGGTTAGGGTTAGGGTTAGGGTTAGGGTTAGGGTTAGGGTTAGGGTTAGGGTTAGGGTTAGGGTTAGGGTTAGGGTTAGGGTTAGGGTTAGGGTTAGGGTTAGGGTTAGGGTTAGGGTTAGGGTTAGGGTTAGGGTTAGGGTTAGGGTTAGGGTTAGGGTTAGGGTTAGGGTTAGGGTTAGGGTTAGGGTTAGGGTTAGGGTTAGGGTTAGGGTTAGGGTTAGGGTTAGGGTTAGGGTTAGGGTTAGGGTTAGGGTTAGGGTTAGGGTTAGGGTTAGGGTTAGGGTTAGGGTTAGGGTTAGGGTTAGGGTTAGGGTTAGGGTTAGGGTTAGGGTTAGGGTTAGGGTTAGGGTTAGGGTTAGGGTTAGGGTTAGGGTTAGGGTTAGGGTTAGGGTTAGGGTTAGGGTTAGGGTTAGGGTTAGGGTTAGGGTTAGGGTTAGGGTTAGGGTTAGGGTTAGGGTTAGGGTTAGGGTTAGGGTTAGGGTTAGGGTTAGGGTTAGGGTTAGGGTTAGGGTTAGGGTTAGGGTTAGGGTTAGGGTTAGGGTTAGGGTTAGGGTTAGGGTTAGGGTTAGGGTTAGGGTTAGGGTTAGGGTTAGGGTTAGGGTTAGGGTTAGGGTTAGGGTTAGGGTTAGGGTTAGGGTTAGGGTTAGGGTTAGGGTTAGGGTTAGGGTTAGGGTTAGGGTTAGGGTTAGGGTTAGGGTTAGGGTTAGGGTTAGGGTTAGGGTTAGGGTTAGGGTTAGGGTTAGGGTTAGGGTTAGGGTTAGGGTTAGGGTTAGGGTTAGGGTTAGGGTTAGGGTTAGGGTTAGGGTTAGGGTTAGGGTTAGGGTTAGGGTTAGGGTTAGGGTTAGGGTTAGGGTTAGGGTTAGGGTTAGGGTTAGGGTTAGGGTTAGGGTTAGGGTTAGGGTTAGGGTTAGGGTTAGGGTTAGGGTTAGGGTTAGGGTTAGGGTTAGGGTTAGGGTTAGGGTTAGGGTTAGGGTTAGGGTTAGGGTTAGGGTTAGGGTTAGGGTTAGGGTTAGGGTTAGGGTTAGGGTTAGGGTTAGGGTTAGGGTTAGGGTTAGGGTTAGGGTTAGGGTTAGGGTTAGGGTTAGGGTTAGGGTTAGGGTTAGGGTTAGGGTTAGGGTTAGGGTTAGGGTTAGGGTTAGGGTTAGGGTTAGGGTTAGGGTTAGGGTTAGGGTTAGGGTTAGGGTTAGGGTTAGGGTTAGGGTTAGGGTTAGGGTTAGGGTTAGGGTTAGGGTTAGGGTTAGGGTTAGGGTTAGGGTTAGGGTTAGGGTTAGGGTTAGGGTTAGGGTTAGGGTTAGGGTTAGGGTTAGGGTTAGGGTTAGGGTTAGGGTTAGGGTTAGGGTTAGGGTTAGGGTTAGGGTTAGGGTTAGGGTTAGGGTTAGGGTTAGGGTTAGGGTTAGGGTTAGGGTTAGGGTTAGGGTTAGGGTTAGGGTTAGGGTTAGGGTTAGGGTTAGGGTTAGGGTTAGGGTTAGGGTTAGGGTTAGGGTTAGGGTTAGGGTTAGGGTTAGGGTTAGGGTTAGGGTTAGGGTTAGGGTTAGGGTTAGGGTTAGGGTTAGGGTTAGGGTTAGGGTTAGGGTTAGGGTTAGGGTTAGGGTTAGGGTTAGGGTTAGGGTTAGGGTTAGGGTTAGGGTTAGGGTTAGGGTTAGGGTTAGGGTTAGGGTTAGGGTTAGGGTTAGGGTTAGGGTTAGGGTTAGGGTTAGGGTTAGGGTTAGGGTTAGGGTTAGGGTTAGGGTTAGGGTTAGGGTTAGGGTTAGGGTTAGGGTTAGGGTTAGGGTTAGGGTTAGGGTTAGGGTTAGGGTTAGGGTTAGGGTTAGGGTTAGGGTTAGGGTTAGGGTTAGGGTTAGGGTTAGGGTTAGGGTTAGGGTTAGGGTTAGGGTTAGGGTTAGGGTTAGGGTTAGGGTTAGGGTTAGGGTTAGGGTTAGGGTTAGGGTTAGGGTTAGGGTTAGGGTTAGGGTTAGGGTTAGGGTTAGGGTTAGGGTTAGGGTTAGGGTTAGGGTTAGGGTTAGGGTTAGGGTTAGGGTTAGGGTTAGGGTTAGGGTTAGGGTTAGGGTTAGGGTTAGGGTTAGGGTTAGGGTTAGGGTTAGGGTTAGGGTTAGGGTTAGGGTTAGGGTTAGGGTTAGGGTTAGGGTTAGGGTTAGGGTTAGGGTTAGGGTTAGGGTTAGGGTTAGGGTTAGGGTTAGGGTTAGGGTTAGGGTTAGGGTTAGGGTTAGGGTTAGGGTTAGGGTTAGGGTTAGGGTTAGGGTTAGGGTTAGGGTTAGGGTTAGGGTTAGGGTTAGGGTTAGGGTTAGGGTTAGGGTTAGGGTTAGGGTTAGGGTTAGGGTTAGGGTTAGGGTTAGGGTTAGGGTTAGGGTTAGGGTTAGGGTTAGGGTTAGGGTTAGGGTTAGGGTTAGGGTTAGGGTTAGGGTTAGGGTTAGGGTTAGGGTTAGGGTTAGGGTTAGGGTTAGGGTTAGGGTTAGGGTTAGGGTTAGGGTTAGGGTTAGGGTTAGGGTTAGGGTTAGGGTTAGGGTTAGGGTTAGGGTTAGGGTTAGGGTTAGGGTTAGGGTTAGGGTTAGGGTTAGGGTTAGGGTTAGGGTTAGGGTTAGGGTTAGGGTTAGGGTTAGGGTTAGGGTTAGGGTTAGGGTTAGGGTTAGGGTTAGGGTTAGGGTTAGGGTTAGGGTTAGGGTTAGGGTTAGGGTTAGGGTTAGGGTTAGGGTTAGGGTTAGGGTTAGGGTTAGGGTTAGGGTTAGGGTTAGGGTTAGGGTTAGGGTTAGGGTTAGGGTTAGGGTTAGGGTTAGGGTTAGGGTTAGGGTTAGGGTTAGGGTTAGGGTTAGGGTTAGGGTTAGGGTTAGGGTTAGGGTTAGGGTTAGGGTTAGGGTTAGGGTTAGGGTTAGGGTTAGGGTTAGGGTTAGGGTTAGGGTTAGGGTTAGGGTTAGGGTTAGGGTTAGGGTTAGGGTTAGGGTTAGGGTTAGGGTTAGGGTTAGGGTTAGGGTTAGGGTTAGGGTTAGGGTTAGGGTTAGGGTTAGGGTTAGGGTTAGGGTTAGGGTTAGGGTTAGGGTTAGGGTTAGGGTTAGGGTTAGGGTTAGGGTTAGGGTTAGGGTTAGGGTTAGGGTTAGGGTTAGGGTTAGGGTTAGGGTTAGGGTTAGGGTTAGGGTTAGGGTTAGGGTTAGGGTTAGGGTTAGGGTTAGGGTTAGGGTTAGGGTTAGGGTTAGGGTTAGGGTTAGGGTTAGGGTTAGGGTTAGGGTTAGGGTTAGGGTTAGGGTTAGGGTTAGGGTTAGGGTTAGGGTTAGGGTTAGGGTTAGGGTTAGGGTTAGGGTTAGGGTTAGGGTTAGGGTTAGGGTTAGGGTTAGGGTTAGGGTTAGGGTTAGGGTTAGGGTTAGGGTTAGGGTTAGGGTTAGGGTTAGGGTTAGGGTTAGGGTTAGGGTTAGGGTTAGGGTTAGGGTTAGGGTTAGGGTTAGGGTTAGGGTTAGGGTTAGGGTTAGGGTTAGGGTTAGGGTTAGGGTTAGGGTTAGGGTTAGGGTTAGGGTTAGGGTTAGGGTTAGGGTTAGGGTTAGGGTTAGGGTTAGGGTTAGGGTTAGGGTTAGGGTTAGGGTTAGGGTTAGGGTTAGGGTTAGGGTTAGGGTTAGGGTTAGGGTTAGGGTTAGGGTTAGGGTTAGGGTTAGGGTTAGGGTTAGGGTTAGGGTTAGGGTTAGGGTTAGGGTTAGGGTTAGGGTTAGGGTTAGGGTTAGGGTTAGGGTTAGGGTTAGGGTTAGGGTTAGGGTTAGGGTTAGGGTTAGGGTTAGGGTTAGGGTTAGGGTTAGGGTTAGGGTTAGGGTTAGGGTTAGGGTTAGGGTTAGGGTTAGGGTTAGGGTTAGGGTTAGGGTTAGGGTTAGGGTTAGGGTTAGGGTTAGGGTTAGGGTTAGGGTTAGGGTTAGGGTTAGGGTTAGGGTTAGGGTTAGGGTTAGGGTTAGGGTTAGGGTTAGGGTTAGGGTTAGGGTTAGGGTTAGGGTTAGGGTTAGGGTTAGGGTTAGGGTTAGGGTTAGGGTTAGGGTTAGGGTTAGGGTTAGGGTTAGGGTTAGGGTTAGGGTTAGGGTTAGGGTTAGGGTTAGGGTTAGGGTTAGGGTTAGGGTTAGGGTTAGGGTTAGGGTTAGGGTTAGGGTTAGGGTTAGGGTTAGGGTTAGGGTTAGGGTTAGGGTTAGGGTTAGGGTTAGGGTTAGGGTTAGGGTTAGGGTTAGGGTTAGGGTTAGGGTTAGGGTTAGGGTTAGGGTTAGGGTTAGGGTTAGGGTTAGGGTTAGGGTTAGGGTTAGGGTTAGGGTTAGGGTTAGGGTTAGGGTTAGGGTTAGGGTTAGGGTTAGGGTTAGGGTTAGGGTTAGGGTTAGGGTTAGGGTTAGGGTTAGGGTTAGGGTTAGGGTTAGGGTTAGGGTTAGGGTTAGGG